>CM037863.1:82396-98201 GCA_021292105.1 Anadara kagoshimensis | reverse complement strand
GGTATGAGGGTAAGCTCCTCTTACACCTTCAACATTCACAGGCATATAGTACCATGATGAGAATTTTCTAAAGCACATACTATTGCAAGTAACTAATGATATGATTAAAACTTGATAGGCTTGTACCGAAATAATGTTAATTTAGCCCAGCCCCTTTAAGTGTCACTGCACTCCAGCCCGGAGAGATGAAAATGCTTTTCACTTATATCGAGACGTTAATTCTAGGATGGTGGGTTGGCGTTTTTTTTACCCCAGTCAAGATTATTCATTATTCACCTAAATTGAAATGAAATATTCTGGGACGATATACTAGAAAGATGGTGCGTTAAGATTTATATTGAAATGGTCGCTTATGTGGATAGTAGAGTGGAAATTGGCATTTATTCACTCAGTATACCAACTTTTTTTTCGAGAACCAAGTCTGGGATATTGAAGAAGGTAATGTTGATTTTATCCTAGTTAAAATTTTTACTGATATTCATTCCGAGAACTAAATTATTGAAATCCCCTGCCAGCATCAGTAGTCCAGTCGCCATCCCTGGAGGTTTTCAAGGAGTCAATTCAGACCTTACCTAAGTGGATCTCAACTACCGTGAGTCAGCTGCTAAACTCAACATGAATGTTTTATTATTGTTATTTTCATCACAACTTTTTGGGACTGCGGTCCATCTCATTGCACAACATGTACAGTTTCCTCATCAGTTATGTCCAAGTTAGATTTTTGATGAGTGCAGCCATTGTAGTTGAAGTCAGTTCTAGTCAGCACCTTAAAGTCAAACTGGTCCAGCTCGATCAGCTGATCATGATATCCACGTCACATGTAAACAAACAAGAGGATTTGTCAATATTTACATTAAATTCGGAATAAATTCAAAAATTTTATCTGTATTTTCATAAAAATGATTATTGGGACGAACTGTTAATTAATTCTTTTGAAAAACGCATTTTATTATTTTTCTTAAAAATCGATCGTTTGTGAAAACGTCTTTCCCGTCCTGACGAACGCCATTTTTGTTTACACTGTCACTGTATTCAGCGAGGGTCACAGATGCACTCAAAATTTGGATTCAATTAAGTAATAATATGTGAAAAAGAGTTACCGTAGAAGTCGTATACTGTGGTTATGCTAACCTCGTGAATAGTTTTGTGTCAGGTAACTATGGTTATCGATTTATCTAACTTGAAATCGGCAAATTTTGTATCTTCCCGCATTGTATACTGTGTGATCATGGTTGATGCACGTGGGAAAGTCGGTCGCTGATTGGCTTGCAGTGGTTATCGATCTGAATTGAACTTTGACCCAATCAAAAGAAATCACGTCATCGCGAATCTTGAAACGCTACACTTGGAGATCAGCCAGAATGGCGAAAGAAACGTAAATATTTGGTACTCGATCAACCTATTTAAATTATTACTTGTTTCAATGAATAATTTTCACGATAATCGTTTCTTGGTTTCATTTCTGATGTACGAGACGGGCGAGATTTCCCCCCATATGGAGCTCACTTCCTGTCGATTTGACCCCTTCAATGGCCTTGAGAAAAAAAGTGAAAAGTGGTGCACGCGCGGCGTCAAATGATTTGGACGTACGGTCTATAGAATTTTTACACAATTTTCTATGACGTCATAATACATACGTGTTACCTATAGACGGGAAATTCCCGGCGCTTCGCGCCGGGACATTTCCCGTATAAAGTGCCTAGCTGCTGCCTCTAGTGCCAGTAAAGGCCTGACACCCACTCTGGAAAAGGCCCCGATCAGGAGGACTTGGGTACCAGAAGACAATGTCAGTAAACATCTCCAACCAGTGCAAGGCATGTGGGTATCGGTGATGGGCTTAGAATAATGAAACAATGAAACTGGTTGTGTAAAATGAAGTTTTTAATTCTAGGGCATATATTAAATATATGTATCCTCCTTCCCCTCCTCTCTTCTCTCTCTCTCTCTCTCTCTCTCTCTCTCTCTATATATATATATATATATATATATATATACACATATAATCTCTCTCTTTCTCTCTCTCTCTCTCTCTCTCTCTCTCTTCCCTCTCTCTCTCTATCTATATATATATATATATATATAGAGAGAGAGAGAGAGAGAGAGATATATATATATATATATATATATATATATATATATAATATATATACAGAGAGAGAGATTATATATATATATATATATATATATATATATATATATATATATATATATATATATAATACGAGAGAGAGAGAGAGGGAGAGAGAAAGAAAGAGAGAGAGAGGAGGTTTATACATATATACCGGTATACAGCAATAGTAATAATACTAATTACATGCATACATTTTGTATATAGGCAAACAACATGACCTGTCTGCTTGACCTTTGATTTAAATATTCATTATGGAGTAAATTGTAAATTTAAGGAATAAAGATCAAATGTGTTCACTTGTCTATATGATGTGAACACTATAGTCCGTCAGCAATATTGTGGCAGAGTGTTTATAAATATGGGTGAGTTTATTATACACAATAGGTATTTATATCGTATTATCGTATACGTGTATTCGTGCTTTCACACGTTCATTTATCAACTTCCACCTTTATATATCCCTATATAAGGCTATCTACATTAAATAGACTCTTCCATGTTTATAAACACTGGCTACGCTGACAGACTATAATCATGAGCAATGTGTATATGTAATAACTGTGAATCCTAATGCAACTGTATATGAATATTCCCAACAATCAAAGGTCAAGCGGACAAGTCGGTGATGTTTATCTGTACTTATAACTTGTGCAACAACTTTTGTTTACTTTTGGAGTATAGGAGTAATTTTTTTTGTCTTGTGTATTTGTAGTTCTGCTCCGGTTAAGTACTTCACACAAGAGATGTCCTTTAGGGGCAGATTGAGAAGATTATTAATACGTAACACTCAAGCCAGTAAGTAGGTCTAAACCTTCACACCAAGAGTTGTAGATAGATTGATAGATGGAATGGGGTTTTAAGTCTTAGTCAAGAATATGTCACTTGTATTGAGCTCATGGGCTATAGGTAAAGTGGCAGAATTATTTTCCTTTGCAGTGTACTCAGAGCAATTTGCAGGGAGGGTTCTTTAATGTGCCATGCCGGTTGTGACAAGTAGCATTCTTTTTCAACATCTATTCTGAAGGACCCTGTGACTCATTTCTAAATGCTGAGTGCTTGGAGAAAAAAACTGTCACTACCTATTTTCAAGTCACAGTCAAACCTCAGCTGGGGTTAGAATTCACTGCCTCTTATGTATGGGTTGTGCACTATACCAACTGAGCACATTAGTAGTTCAAAGGGTCTACAACATCTATTATCCCTTTGTTTTAAATCAATATGTGCCACATATGTGACATGCAAATTTCTTGTTGTACAGCATTCATGTCAGTAAAAGCGTACATTGCTACTGCTTTTCACTAAAATCAGGCTTCTGTACTATGAAACATATGTGCCGAGTAATTGAACCTGAAAGGAATATATCCGTAAATATCGTGAGATATGAATTCTGGGATGTGTAATGCATATGCTGACATCGGGGATGAGTTTTCAGAATCTATTAACATGTCCCAGCGGGATGCATCAAAATAATTTGTGCAGTGTGGCAAATTAATCTCGTAAACTACAATAAAAAGTAGTCTGGGAAGTTTGTATCCTACAATGTGCAGCAAATTACTTTAAAATCGTAACTTTTTATGAAATAAACCACAATATTAGGTGAATTTAATTAATTCTTTATGAAGTCTGCGGTAGCAGATCAAAAGTCCTGAATTATTGATCAATCAATAGTACTGTTTATTAGTAATGGGAATCGGTTGCATTTTTATAATCGGTTATAATCGGAAGATGATTTCGATTGATTTTCCGATCATAATCGGTTAATAAATTGAAGTGGAAATTAAAAAGTAAATTAGATTAAATTCTAATTTTTAGTCTTGATCACATCTGAAAGATATTTGTATCTCAGGTAAGACTTAAAATATCATCATCATGTGTGGTATCCCTGTCTGCCATTATTCAAAATAGTACTAAGCACATGCATATAGTACAATGTTTTTATATTCGGACAACAGACTGCAAATATTACACACAAGCTCGAAACGAACCATTCCGTTTTTCCATAAACGAACTTTATTAGATTTTAGAAACAATTATCGGTAATCGGATGTTCAAACAATTAGATATCGATTAAATTGATTAATCGGTCCAACACTACTGTTTATCATTCTACAATCCTAATTTCTCTTATTTTATATTTTAGGATTAGGTGGACGGCTGTTTGATTTCATCGTAAAGTTTATTATGTGTGTGCTGTATTTTATCAGAGTCTTATTTTATATTTTAGGACTAGGTGGACGGCTGTTTGATTTCATCGTCAAGTTTATTATGTGTGTGCTGTATTTCATCAGAGTATTACTAGATGATCATAAACAGTATTGGTGGTAGGTTAAAGGAAATCTAACAGAGATAATACATTGTTTACATTAAAACTGTTTCCTTATTAACTACGGGGCCCTGTAGGCTGAGTGGTTTAAAGCCCATACTTACGGATCACAAGACCTCTCAAATCGGTACAAATCCTAGTATGAAAAAGTTTGTCTGTATGATTACCGAAAGGGTGGTTCTCCAGATACTTCAGCTTCCCCCACCATTCTTGAACTGGCTGCCCTGATGTGTTATCTCAAATAAGGATCGATATTTGGAATTTTTTGATAAGTCAAACTTTTATAAAAAGTCCAGGTTACTCTCCATTTAACCAAAATAGCTCTGGTTAACTTGGATATCTCGATTATTCAGATATGTCAAACTAATATCTAGGTTCCCTAGAATGCCTGGATGAAAATTCAATGATAATAGTTTTCATTAACTCGTACTAAATTTTTTCAGTTCACTTAATTGTATGACATCATGTCACACTAACTGAAAATGACACAACGTAATCTAACAACATCTAGTGACATCACATATATTGTCATGTTGTATAAGGCAGGAATATAAGAACTAAAACATCCCTCCATGTACAAAATAAGTAAAAGCTTTGAAATCTTGCAAATTTAGTTTAACTGTTACCACTGGAGGTTTGTTGGTTGGTTGAATGTTGCTTAACATTGCATCAGCAATTTCATGTATGCATGTGAAGTGCGAGTGTGTTGTATGGTCTGCCTTGTGCTAGCACACACTCAGGACTACTTTAAGGTGCTAGCTCACCAAGCCAGTACGCCACACACAAGTGAACCACTCCCCCAGTCCATTATACTGATACCAGGTTAATCAGTAAAGGCCAACGGCAAGGAAAATTCACTTTCCCTCATGTCACTGAAGTTAGGAACAGGTTACCTGAAGGGTAAGAACTTAAAGATTGAATGCAATTTAGATTTAGAACTGGGGCTCAAAGAAGCTTTATTGAAACTTGAACTATTTTCAGATGTTTTATTTTACAGCAATGGTTCAAGCTGTGGAAACCATACAGAGCCACATTTACTGCCACAGAATGAAGATGATGGCATGAAGTTTTCATCTGCAGAAATAAATTGGTAATGTATTGTAAGAGCTGTCAATCTGGTTAATTATGGGCCAAAATGAACTCTTGCCTACCTTTAAGATTTTGGCTTAAATTGTACAATTTTGAAGTTAAAATCATGACCATATGATTGTCAGTTTGAACCTAGGATTAAAAAATTCTAGTAATTTCCAGAAATTGGAGTTAAAACCATTTTCTTGTCTATCTATATATTGAAATATCAACTTCCTCCAATTCAATTTGAGCAAAGAACAATGTTTTATACTGTACACGAGTGCATGACAGGGGACCATTGTACATTTGTTCAGGGGTCCTATCATTTCTATATTTCCTATAATTTTGATCCTTTCTGATATTTTCCTTTATAATTTGAAAAACCTCCTATATTTCTTATATTTTCCTATATTTTTGTTGCTAGTAGCTTATCAGGAATTCAGAATGGGGATCTTTTTCCCACATTTAGTACATATCTGAAGTAAGATAAACATTTATGTATTTCTAAAGCACTATGTCACAAAACTTGGTGCAAAGTATCAACATAGATAGGAGATATGCATATCGTTTACCGTAGTTGATTTGCTTATATTCCTCAGAGTTATTGCCCTTTAAACATAAGTGCAAATCACAAAAAATGAACCTGCTGGTGGGGGATCCTAATTCACTTAATTTGCTTGTTTTCTATTTATTTTATATAGGCATGTTGTGTTTTTAGTCTAATGACTAATATTCATTTTTATCTTCCATTTTATTTTGTAGAGGCATGTTGTGTTGTGGGTCTACTGACCAATTTTCATTATTATTTTTATCTTCCATTTTATTTTGTAGAGGCATGTTGTGTTGTGGGTCTACTGACCAATTTTCATTATTATTTTTATCTCATTTTATTTTGTATAGGCATGTTGTGTTGTGGGTCTACTGACCAATTTTCATTATTATTTTTATCTCATTTTATTTTGTATAGGCATGTTGTGTTGTGGATTTATACGCCAATGCCCCTTTGGTGTGTTCAAGTTATCTTAGCATTTGCTACTTTTATCAAAGCTATCCTCTTTATTTTTGTTTCCAAGGTGAGCCATTTTTATTTTTATTTTATTTCTTTTTTTATGTTAGTTTTAGTTATGTTTATTTAGGTTTTGTTATTTTTCAGTTACATTAGAGATTTGACAGATTGATTGGGGCTTTACTTCCCTGCTAAGAATATTTCACTTATATTGAGACATCATCAGTTATAGGTGAAGTGGTAGAAGTTTTTACTTTTGCAGTGTTTTAAAGCAATATATAGATAGGTATTTAAATGAGTCACGCCTGTTGGGACACAGGGCATTGGTTGACATGTCTGTTGGGACACAGGGCATTGGATGACATGTCTGTTGGGACACAGGTCATTGGGTGACATGCCTTTTGGGACACAGGGCATTGGTTGACATGCCTTTTGGGACACAGGACATTGGTTGACATGTCTGTTGGGACACAGGGCATTGGTTGACATGTCTGTTTGGACACAGGGCATTAGTTGGCACGTCTGTTGGGACACAGGGCATTGGGTGACAATGCCTTTTGGGACACAGGACATTGGTTAACATGTCTGTTTGGACACAGGGCATTGGGTGACACGTCTGTTGGGACACAGGGCATTCAGTGACATGCCTTTTGGGACACAGGACATTGGATTTTAAGGTCTCTTCCAAAGGATCCCTTTCATTTCTAAATGCAGAGTCTTATAATTCTAGTATGTAAAACTGTTGTTTGTTGCTTATTACAAACTACATACTAAATGTCTTAATACAGTCCAACCTGCCTTAAAGGTCACCTCTATATAAGGACCATAAATACAGTCCAACCTGCCTTAAATGTCACCTCTATATAAGGACCATAAATACAGTCCAACCTGCCTTAAAGGTCACCTCTATATAAGGACCATAAATACAGTCCAACCTGCCTTAAAGGTCACCTCTATATAACGACTAGAAATACAGTCCAACCTGTCTTAAAGGTCACCTCTATATAAGGTCAATAAATACAGTTCACCTAAGGACCATAAATACAGTTCAACCTGCCTTAAAGGTCACCTCTATATAAGGACCATAAATACAGTTCAACCTGCCTTAAAGGTCACCTCTATATAAGGACCATAAATACAGTTCAACCTGCCTTAAAGGTCACCTCTATATAAGGACCATAAATACAGTTCAACCTGCCTTAAAGGTCACCTCTATATAAGGACCATAAATACAGTTCAACCTGCCTTAAAGGTCACCTCTATATAAGGACCATAAATACAGTTCAACCTGCCTTAAAGGTCACCTCTATATAAGGACCATAAATACAGTTCAACCTGCCTTAAAGGTCACCTCTATATAAGGACCATAAATACAGTCCAACCTGCCTTAAAGGTCACCTCTATATAAGGACCATAAATACAGTCCAACCTGCCTTAAAGGTCACCTCTATATAAGAACCATAAATACAGTCCAACCTGCCTTAAAGGTCACCTCTATATAAGGACCATAAATACAGTTCAACCTGCCTTAAAGGTCACCTCTATATAAGGACCAGAAATACAGTTCAACCTGCCTTAAAGGTCACCTCTATATAAGGACCATAAATACAGTCCAACCTGCCTTAAAGGTCACCTCTATATAAGGACCATAAATACAGTTCACCTAAGGACCATAAATACAGTCCAACCTGCCTTAAAGGTCACCTCTATATAACGACTAGAAATACAGTCCAACCTGTCTTAAAGGTCACCTCTATATAAGGTCAATAAATACAGTTCACCTAAGGACCATAAATACAGTCCAACCTGCCTTAAAGGTCACCTCTATATAAGAACCATAAATACAGTTCAACCTGCCTTAAAGGTCACCTCTATATAACGACCATAAATACAGTCCAACCTGCCTTAAAGGTCACCTCTATATAAGGACCATAAATACAGTCCAACCTGCCTTAAAGGTCACCTCTATATAAGGACCATAAATACAGTCCAACCTGCCTTAAAGGTCACCTCTATATAAGGACCATAAATACAGTTCAACCTGCCTTAAAGGTCACCTCTATATAAGGTCAATAAATACAGTTCACCTAAGGACCATAAATACAGTCCAACCTGCCTTAAAGGTCACCTCTATATAAGGACCATAAATACAGTCCAACCTGCCTTAAAGGTCACCTCTATATAAGGACCATAAATACAGTCCAACCTGCCTTAAAGGTCTACTCTATATAAGGTCAATAAATACAGTCCAACCTGCCTTAAAGGTCACCTCTATATAAGGACCATAAATACAGTCCAACCTGCCTTAAAGGTCACCTCTATATAACGACCATAAATACAGTTCACCTAAGGACCATAAATACAGTTCAACCTGCCTTAAAGGTCACCTCTATATAAGGACCATAAATACAGTTCAACCTGCCTTAAAGGTCACCTCTATATAAGAACCATAAATACAGTTCACCTAAGGACCATAAATACAGTTCAACCTGCCTTAAAGGTCACCTCTATATAAGAACCATAAATACAGTTCAACCTGCCTTAAAGGTCACCTCTATATAACGACCATAAATACAGTCCAACCTGCCTTAAAGGTCACCTCTATATAAGGACCATAAATACAGTCCAACCTGCCTTAAAGGTCACCTCTATATAAGGTCAATAAATACAGTTCACCTAAGGACCATAAATACAGTCCAACCTGCCTTAAAGGTCACCTCTATATAACGACCATAAATACAGTCCAACCTGCCTTAAAGGTCACCTCTATATAAGGACCATAAATACAGTCCAACCTGCCTTAAAGGTCACCTCTATATAAGGACCAGAAATACAGTCCAACCTGCCTTAAAGGTCACCTCTATATAAGGACCATAAATACAGTTTAACCTGCCTTAAAGGTCACCTCTATATAAGGACCATAAATACAGTCCAACCTGCCTTAAAGGTCACCTCTATATAAGGACCATAAATACAGTCCAACCTGCCTTAAAGGTCACCTCTATGTAAGGACCATAAATACAGTTCAACCTGCCTTAAAGGTCACCTCTATATAAGGACCAGAAATACAGTCCAACCTGCCTTAAAGGTCACCTCTATATAAGGACCACTTGCTTATAACAGCCAATAGAATTGTATCCCAATTGTTCTTCATTAATATTATTTGAATCTGTATATAAAGGTCACCTGTCCATGAAGGCCACTTTTTCTGGTTCCCTTGAGTAGCATTTATAGACACGTTTGATCAAATTCTTCTGACTATCTGTTCTGTCGTAGTTTAGAATTAATAATTCTGTTTCAAACAGATAAAGTGGGATTTTGATTACAGGAATTTCAGTAGCCAATTTGGCCAGTTACAGAAAAAAGTCACAAAATAAGAACTTTTGTTTCTTTGGCTCGTATTTAAGGGACCACTGCGGTAGCTCAGTTGGTAGAGTGCTCGCTCTGTTAGTTGGAGGTTGTGTGTTCGAACTCCGACTGGGTCTGATCAAAGACTTGAAAGTGGGTAGTGACTGTTCTTTCACCAAGCACTCATTACATGTATTACAAAATGACACGGTTCTTTCGAATGGGAACGTAAAATATCGAGGTCCCTTATCACGATGAGCTAGACCATGCTAAAGAACTTGCTGTATAGGGTCATCAGCGCAACACGCTGTCAAATTTTTTAACCCTTTCACCTGTAACTGGCGATGTCTTAATATAAGTGAAATATTCTTGACTGGGACGTTAAACACCATGACTCAATTCAATTCTACTCCTGTTTAAGCCACAAATTTGAGCTCTGTGTTAGATACCGTAAAACGGGTTATTTTTGCATGGTGCAAATTTTGCAGATTTTTAAAAATATGTGCATGTTATTTTTTGTGTGTTTAATTTTTTGGGGATTAAGATTTTTTAGTCAAATTTACTAAAACCATTAAAATGGTTAATTACTGCTAATAACATCCAACACACATCGATCTGGGTAAAGAAGACAATCTCAGCCAATCAGAATTTAGTTTAATAATATATTCTGTATGGTCAGAGTACTTCCTGTATCAGTTGAGTAAGCATAGTCGGCTGATAGTAGAGTGTCATCCAAGCTGATGTTACTCACACCTGTGTGTAGTTTTCAGTTTGTTTTAATGATAAATCTACGTGTGACTTGAGAAGGCATACAACTATCTTCATAATTATGTACATAATTACATATAAACAAATAAGCTCCTATGTCGGCAAATGGTGTAAACAACACAAAAACGCTTTGTAGATTAATATCTTTTAATATCATTGATATGATCTCTACCAAATCGGACAATTTTTTAGCTCAACTGGCTATAGCCAGCTGAGCTTATGCCATGGTGAAGCGTGTGTCCGTGCGTCCGTGCGTCCGTGCGTCCGTGCGTGCGTCCGTGCGTAAACTTTAATCTTCTCCTCTGAAACCACTGGGCCAATTGAAACCAAATTTGGTGTGGAAAGTCCTTAGGTGGAGTAGATTAAAGTTTGTACAAATCAACTTCCTGCGGCATCCAAGATGGCCGCCATTGCTATAAATAGCAAAAACCTATAAATGGTTGTTACATGTTTATTTTAGAATCGATTTAGTTCAAATTTGAGATTTAGAAAGTAGATGTCTAGCCATTTAATATATGTAACGGATTTTTCAGTAACTTTTTCTGTTTGCTCATAATTAGCGGAATATGCAAATTAGATGCTAAATTTAGGCAATTCTTTGAAAATCTTCTTCTCTGAAACCACATACCCAAATGAAGCCAAATTTAATGTGGAAAGTCGCTAGGTGGAGTAGATTAAAGTTTGTACAAATCAACTTCCTGCATCATCCAAGATGGCCGCCATTGCTATAAATAGCAAAAACCTATAAATGGTCGTTACATGTTTATTTTAGAACCGATTTAGTTCAAATTTGAGATTTAGAAAGTATATGTCTAGCCATTTAATATATGTAACGGATTTTTCAGTAACTTTTTCTGTTTGCTCATAATTAGCGGAATATGCAAATTAGATGCTAAATTTAGGCAATTCTTTGAAAATCTTCTTCTCTGAAACCACATACCCAAATGAAGCCAAATTTAATGTGGAAAGTCCCTAGGTGGAGTAGATTAAAGTTTGTACAAATCAACTTCCTGCATCATCCAAGATGGCCGCCATTGCTATAAATAGCAAAAACCTATAAATGGTCGTTACATGTTTATTTTAGAACCGATTTAGTTCAAATTTGAGATTTAGAAAGTAGATGTCTAGCCATTTAATATATGTAACGGATTTTTCAGTAACTTTTTCTGTTTGCTCATAATTAGCGGAATATGCAAATTAGATGCTAAATTTAGGCAATTCTTTGAAACTCTTCTTCTCTGAAACCACATACCCAAATGAAGCCAAATTTAATGTGGAAAGTCCCTAGGTGGAGTAGATTAAAGTTTGTACAAATCAACTTTCTGTGTCATCCAAGATGGCCACCATTGGCATTACTATAAATAGCAAATACATATAAATGGTCATTAAATGTTTATGTTACATCCAAGATGGCCCCGATTCTATAATTAGAAACACATAAATAGCCAGTGTGGATTCATTTTTCAGCTGATGATAAATATAACAAGTAATTCCTAAAAATTTGTTTGAATAAAATGTTTTTGTAGTATTACCAGTAATATCTTTTTCTGATTGATGACTATTTTGTTTCTGTAGGCAAATTGATTTCATTAATATGCAACTTAGACATAGGCAGTGTTAAATAATGACTGATCATGCCAAATTTTGTTCACAAACAATTTCTTCAGCTGACTTATTTACAACTGGTTTAATTGCCATATGTCCTGTCATTGGAATAAAGCCTATATTTTGTAATTGTAAAAAAAATATGTTGCAAATTACAATAATAAATATCATGATTCAAGATTTATATCCCTTTATATTGATTACCCTTGTACATAATGGTTAATATGAGTTAATCCTAGTATTTAACATAATTACTTCTCATTACTATTAGGCTACTTACCCTTATAATTTGCTTTTATATAAAGATCCTGTCAATCCTGCTAACCAACCTTTTCTTTAGCCTGTACCACCCAAACAGGAAGTACAGTAGTAGTGTGAAGAAAAGGTAAGAAGTGGCCTCCATTTTGTTTAATCAAAGGGGAAAAAAGAATTATCAGCCTTTAATGCTATTAAAACTCAACATACTGCACTAAAAATAAATACATTCGGAAATAAATAGACATTCTACAGGATTATAAGCTGTTATTATTGTGAAATTTTTGTCATAGTAATAGTAATTGTGATTATAAGGTTGACCCCATTTTTGAAGTCATGAAATATTGCATCATTTTAAATAGGGTGAAATGGTTTCATGTCAACTATGTTATCAGTATTCAAAATTGTTTGTATTGGCATTAATCCTTTTAATACCTCTTTCTTGATAAGGAGTCTTTTCTGTTACATAATGGCATAATTGCATGCTAGATAATGTGTATTTGAACAAATCCAAAATGCACATTATGATTATCAAAAAGTCATGGAATAAATAGTACACAAAACTTCAATACCTAACAGTGATAACAGAACTACAAAATATACAAGACAGAATACAGTTTATTCAGTTACTATATTTCATCATTTTCAATGATGCAGTATGTCAAACACATCGAATCATAGAGACACATAAACCTACAAATACATAAAATAAACTTGCATAACTATATAGTCAGTACACAATCACTCTTTCAAGAAATATGACATGATACCTGACAACATTATAATTACAATGAAATCAATTTCAACACTCATCAGAACAAATTGTGTTGATAGCTCACATTTTGATTTAGTTGATATAATACCTTTGCAGGTTTTATGTGAATAAAAATATTTTACTTTGACAAACTCCTCTGCACTGTTTGAAATCCTAAATTATAATGCCTGTATTTCACCCATGGCAGGAATAGGTGAGCAAGTGCCCAGCATGCAATGTGAATGTCAAGGTCATGGTCAACTGTCACGATTACATGATAAAAACATAAACAAATGCACATGATTTACAAAAATACAAATACACAAACATCTTAATTTTACCTGGCTACAATAGTAATAAGCAGATATTAAGAGTGAAGCTTCACCTTGGATAAATTATCATGTATTTTAGTATTAGAAATGAGTTTATAGACCATATTTATGAAACCATTTCATGAAAAATAGGAAACATATAGACACAAGAGGTAATTTGAATTGGAGACATGTCTATACTAATTATAATGATAATAAAAGTTATATAACATTTAAGGGAATGTTTCGTTTTCCCATATAATTTTGGACTTCATTTTTCTGTCACCTGCAAGAATTCCAGGGAACGTATAGGAATCACTACAGCGTAGTCAGCTGCAGTGGTGGCGGTGCTAGTGTCGAAGTTTGGTTTTCCAGATAATTACTAATTAGATTTTGATTTTTACCCACAAATCTGGTTTTAAGTTCAATGCTTAATTAAATTTATGCATAATTGATGAGGATACTGCATTTTGATTGGTTGATCATTTCCAGAAGATAACTCGTGCTGTATTTATTGAATTTAAATGAAACTTGGTCGGAATTCAAGTTCAGTATTGTATTTTCTCAAACGATTTGACCTTATATATCAATAACTCAATATGTCACAATATTTCAAATAAGATTGTTCAATGTAACTCCCACTCCCATTCTTTATCAAGGTGCCAAGTAGTGAATAGTTGTGCCTCATTGAATACCGGAAAGCTTCTGATGGTAAATCCAAGGTGGCCACCAACAATGGCCATCTTGGAATTATTTGTTTTCCTATTTGTCTAAAACTACTGAAGGGATTTCAACTAAAGTAGGTATTCAAACTGCTGATGGTTTCCTGTTGTGACTCAATGTATTTTGGAGGAACTTTAGTGGCTTAGTCATTTAAAAAACAGGCTTACAGATTACAGTGCTTCTCACCGCCTAGGTTCAGATCCGACTAGAGCAGGCTCAAGTGCGAGAAAATTTTTCAAATCGCTTGCAGAAGGTTAGTGGTTTTCTCCAGGCACTCAGGTTTCCTTTTCTATCCAAGTGAAATAATCTTGAATGCCAACCTCGTATACCGACGTCGTTTCTTAGAACGGATTTCCCATCTATTTATTGCACCCGTTATAATGCCAAATTCGCATATCGCCATCCGCCACCCGTGTAATAGAACAGACCGGTATTTATGAATAATATTACCCCCAATAATATTGCCAAATGAGTGTAACGCTTGACTGACTACAGAAATATCCTACATTGTATTGATAACGCTGAATATTGTCAGTGCCTTTTTGAATATGCATACATCTAACGCTTGGTAGAACACCGACTAGTTATACAACTTGATGACTTAATCCATGCAATATCACATGATTAATATGAAAAAACGTGTTTTAGTTGTAAATAAAACTCGCTCACTGATTTTTTATTTCTTATTTTTTCTGTCATTGTTGAAATGGATACTCCAAACAGAAAACGTTTGATTCTTGACTCCAATCAAAAGTTGAAAATTTTTGAATTTTCTACAAAAAATCCATCTTCTTTATTCAATTTTCAATTTGTATGATATTGTGTATTTAGTCATTTCCGGCAGAAATAAAAAACATGTTTTCAACGATTATTTACTTTATTATCATTAAATAAGGTAATATTTTACAACAATATTTGTTTAAATTAGTACTAAAGAAATTCAGCAATGGAAATATTAAGGAGTAGCGACAGGAACACTGTTTTTTAACCTAATTTGCTGTTATGGTGTCGGCATGTACATACATGCAGACAATGTGACTTTGGGCTGGGGGATTTTGTTTTTGGTCCGAGTTCGATATAACGCTAAAATCTGTCTGAACCGAAGGTGGCATTATATCGAGGTTGTACTGTATCTTGAATATTTAAAATTTGTCATTATATAAAAGTATTTTTCAAATGTTTGTAGTAGAATGCCTAAGAACAAGGGTTGGAAGAAGACATTGGTGAAGAAGAAGTACCATGAAGAGAAGAAAAAGCTAGATCCAACTGTGGATCCAGTGCCTTCACTTGTAGTTGGGGGACTTGTCCCCACAGATCGCAGCAGCATCAGTGTTGCTGCATCTGTTACTTTTGATGTTGACTCCAGTCAGACATCTAGTGCAACTGCAAGAGTAGATTCAGGGAGAGACCTGACTACTTCGGGACATTATAGCCCATCTTTTGAATCTTCGGGACAGTATAGCCCAACTTTTGAATGTATGGGACAATATAGCCCAACTGATGAAACTGC